>CM073772.1:7095405-7129123 GCA_037158775.1 Hetaerina titia
ATTTTCACTGAGACGAACTAAATTTTTAAATATTGTGGCACATTTAATAGTGGAGCTATATATACTCTGATATAATTCAAAAATGTTTCAGATCAGCTCGTCATTGTTTGAAAATTTTGCTGCGGTCTATGAATGTCGTTCTCGTGGTAGTTGGTGTTGATAGACTATAAAATGAGCATGCTACATAAATGGAGGCTTTGGTCGGTAAATAAATGTGTCGGATCCCATTTACCGACAGATTTTACCTTCAGATTCACGTCGTAAGCAATAGACCATGATAGGCAAGCGTCAGTATTGTACGTGCATTCAATGCGAGGTGCGTTATTTATTCGTTATGAATAAAAATTCTATCGCGTCTGGGAAAATAGGTTTTTTCTCATCTTTAATTGTAACTGATATAGCTTGTTATTATGTTTCTCATACACCACAAGTTATACGGATCAGTGTATGGAAAGGTAGTGGCGCGTAATCTCGCGAACCAATGAATATCAAAATTTTAGTGTCAAGCTAATATAGCAAGATTAGAAAATAAACGTTTTTCTACTATCGTCATAGGAAAAATTGAAATTATTGTTTGCTGGCCTTATGTTTATTATTTATCTATAGTAAAGATAAGTACTAAGCAATTTTGAGCGGTTAATAATTTCTACTGAATACGAGTATTTATTAAATTATAATTTATGTGCTAAGCAATCTGAGTAACCCTTGCTTAAAATATATTTGTGATCAGTAAATATTGTACTTTGAGCAAACTTTAATGAATTCTAACTACCGTTAAGACTCATCTAACTTGATTCCGTGTAATGGACAACCAAAAAGGGTGAACCTGTGTGGAACTCTAGTCATTCTATTACTATAGTGTTGAATGCCTTCGTTTGGTGTTCTAGGGAAGTCTTGATCATTTCTAGTCCTCAGAATGTATCTATTACTTCTAATTGCATCTTGGAGAGCTACTATATACCAAAGTCCGTATTTATAAAAGTGATAATTAGGGAATTAAAGTCTTTATTTTAAGTTAATTATATACAGAATGCACATATTAATGGTACCAATAAGCGTTTTTTGTAGCAAAAGCCGAGCCACATAGCGCATAAGAAATACTTAAATGCACAGCTGTTAACCCGTAGGTCGGTTTCATAGAAGGTGTAGATGTCGGCAGAGTTCACCCAGTACTAAGCCCTATACGGCGTGCCAATATTCACACATTGTAGGGTAGGGCGGCCAGTCCTTTCCCTGTTCCGGTTATGGTTTTCCAGGAAGATCTGAAAATCCACACAGCCTGGGTGAAGTTTAGGTATTCCCGGGAATTGAATCCGGACCCTCAGGTCAGTAGTCTAACTTCTTGCACACTGGACCACCACGTCCCTCACAGTTCAGTATGATTTTACATTATTGTTGAGTTTATACTTCCATGAACCATTTCCGATAACATACTTAATACAGTAATGCGAAAACATATTACTAGGGGGTTTGATATGGAAAAGTATCATTTTTAGGTCATTATAACCGTCATTATGAAAATAGAATGTATTCGTATGTAATTATGTACCAAAAGTATTCACATTTTACATGGAGTACTACATTTCATCTGAAAAGTAGCTTGAGTATTAACTGAGGAGAAATAAATATGTCCCTCGCAACTCCAATTTTTACTCTCCGGAATGTAATCACAAGTCCCACTTGGTATTTTTAAACTCTTGTAAACCTACATTCCTTCCATTAAACATTGTCTGCATGAAGCAGTTGTGGTCTTAGTCTTAAAATAATATCTCTCCATAATGCCTTCGCAGTCTAACGCACATGCCCTGCGAGTTAGAGATCCATTTTAAAAGTCTGACAGTCATTCAAGAATATTTTTGATTGTATTGAAATTGTCTTTTTTAATGAGCATAAACCCTTTTAAATGTTATTAGCCGTCCGCCCTTTTGGAAGTTCCTCATTATTCTTTATTACTCTGAGACTAAGGCTCTTTTTGGCTAAGGTTCTTTCGTCGAGAACTAGTGAAAGAGTTATTAAATTCAAGCGATGAAAGAAAATGAGGTCACAGATTTTAAATGAACTGTTGTAATTTAAATTTCAAATATTGTTTGATACGAAGATATAATGGTAAATATACCGAAATTGTTACGACTTACATTCAATTATCCTATGAAATACTACCTTGAACAAAAAGTTCCCGGAATAACCACCGTGTGGCGCTCCCATCGTTCCGATTTGAGTTCTATTTTTTTGTTAAATTGGTACATCTGTTGTTGATATTCCCTTTAAATCTTAGTGTCATAACTTGACATTTGCAAAAGTTACGTAGCCAAGAGTACATCTATCTCTGTGTGTGTTGGCGATTTTTTACAATTGCAGAAATGGATTTAAATTTGCAACAACGAACTTGTATTAAATTTTGCGTAAAAAACGTATTTAGTGGCGCACGGACGTTGGAAATGTTGGAAAAGTGTTTCGGCAACGATTCTCTAAAAAAACGGTCGTTTACCAGTGGCACGAGCGGTTCAGAAGTGGTCGTGAGTCAATCGAAGATGATGAACGCAGTGGCAGACCATCGACATCGAAAGTCGGTGAAAAAATTGATAAAGTAAAAGAAATGTTGGTCAATAACCGCAAATTAACCATCAGAGAAATAGCGGAGGACTTGAACATTGCCTATGGATCCGCCCAAGACATTGTGGTTAATGATTTGGGTTTCCGTCGTGTAGCAGCAAAGTTGGTGACAAAATACCTCAATTTCATGCAAAAAAGAGACCGTGTTGACGTCGTAAAAGACATGATTTGCGAGGCTGAATCCGATCCCACATTCATCAAAAGGATCATTACTGGAGACGAGACGTGGGTTTATGAGTACGACACGCAATCCAGGCATCAGGCAAGTGAATGGCGTTCACCAAATGAGCCGAGACCAAAAAAACCACGTCGTTTTCAGTCAAAAAAGAAGGCAATGCTCACGGTTTTCATGGATTACAACGGTGTAGTGCATCATGAATTTTTGCCAGAAGGCCAGACAGTAAACAAAGAGTATTATTTGGGCGTTATGAGACGTTTGCGTGAAGCAATTCGCCGAAAGAGACCAGAAATCGTCGCACAGTGCGTCGAGACCGTCGCACAGTGCTATCATTATTCGTAATTTTTTGACGAAAAATGCAACAAATACCATCCAACAGCCACCGAATTCACCTGATTTGGCTCCCTGTGACTTCTTTCTGTTCAATCGAGTTAAAAAAACCATTACGGGGAACGCGTTTTAGCAGCCGAGAGGAAGTAATAGAAAAATCGCAGGAAGCACTGATGGACATACCGAAAACCGAATACAAAAAATGTTTCGAGGATTGGATCAAGGACTGGCATAAGTGTGTTGCAGTCGATGGGGATTACTTTGAAGGGGACAATATAGATTTAGATGAATAAACTTGTATTTTTAATTTTCTGAATAAATTCCGGGAACTTTTAGATCAAGGTAGTAGGCCAATATTTACTATTACAATATTTACAATACTATCCATGATTCAATGTTTCGGCACCTTATCTTAGGCGGAAATATTTACATCATTAGCCTAAGATGTCTTAGGCGTTACTTCGTGTAAATCTGTCATACTAGGCGTAAATGAAGAAAGACTAGCTTGGCAGATCCCACTAGAATGTTTATTTTTTGTGACTATAATTTCGTGACAAGACAACATCATCAGATAATGACTTGCGACGCAGCCATGGTAGTGAAAAATAAAAGTTCTAGTGGAATCCGCAAGTGACTTTTCCCTCATTCACGCCTGTTATTAGCCTCTGCGGACTTAAAACTTTCACCACTACTTATCATTTCTGCTCTACCCTAGCCTAGTGTAGTTATTCTTACAATAGGCTCTTACCATTTGGGATATACATCTACTTTGAATTAACAGAAGAATGTAGTCTAAAATTGTACTATCAGTCTGCAATTTGAATTTAGTTGGCTTAGGTGAAACTAGTGTGATTTATTTCCCAAATATATTGAGCAACGTGAAGTTCTTACGGAATCTTGCCGTTAATGAGCTTGAGATGGCAGAAAAAGCAGTAAATGCGAATGGATGGAAGAGGCGAAGGGAGACGAGGCTTGGGCCCATTAGGAAATGTTGGCGAAGATTGGGCGGGGGCCTAACGGTCACTATTCCGCTCCGAGCACGCCGACGCCTACGCGTTCGTTCGAGTAAAGGATGCGAGAAATCGCGCGTTATTTAGCTTCACTCTTTCCTCCTCATTTGCCATCCTCCCATCCCCCGCTCGTATGCAAGGGGATTCTCATTACGGATGAAATTAGTTTCGATTGGCGAGTTATTGATAGTCGTCTCTTCGCCAAGTACATCCATTGTACAAATTTTTAATTTTATTTATGATCTTTCTAGTGTCTTTGGTCTCGAAATAATTTCAGTTAAACTTCCTTTTCCAACCGTCCTTTTCCATATATGTTACTCATGCTCTGTGTGACCAATTACTTCCTGACCTTTATCCACTTCTTGATTAAATGGATATTCTGTATGATGATTCTTAGAAAACTTTTTGGAGGGTATTTGCATGAAGGTTCTAAATTATTATCTTCTTTTGACGATCGCCTGATGCATGTTAACGTTCATCATTTTGTTTCCACGAACTTGCTTAATGATCCTGAAAAATCTTTCCAAATTTGAAGAAAATTCATTGCCGCTGTTTTCATATCCAATTTTCGATCCTTCATTTGCAACAGTATCAATTCCGGAGATTAAAAAAAATTCCTTGAAAGGCAACATTTAAATTGAAATTGACATTATTTTTTACTCACGAATGCATTTTGGTTTCAGAAAGTGCATAATTTTGTATACCTAACGGCTTAATTATTTACATCCGTTGGGGTTATCGTTCTCGCTTCCAGGTCGTTAAGGGAGGAATGTCAAAACTAGTGTTGCTTATTTATAGGTTTGCGTAAAATGAGAGGGAAGGGGGAATGGGTATGACGATTTAAATATTTATATATAACCGCTCCCTCCCATGGACTACAACCTTGTCGTGGTGGAAGGGCTTGTGTGTTCCGATGACCCCTAGAGCTGTGCTGGCAGGAGTAATAATAATTACTCCTGGAAGGGTCACCCATGCCAGATAGGTCGAAGGTTAGGAGCCAGACGAAAGGTAGTCCACGCAGCGTCTGTTCCTCAGTGAGGCGGCTGCAATGGCGTCTGACCCCAGTGGGGCGGCCATTAAGTGATGGTGTCACGTTAAAAACACTATTGAGGAATATTAAGCGAGAGATGGAAAGAGGTAACATAGATGTTTTAGGCCTCTGCGAGGTGAGATGGAAGGATAGCGGGGATTACTGGAGTGACAATTATAGAGTAATATACAGCGGCAGGGATGAGAGCCAACGAGGGGTTGCCGTAATTTTAAATAAAGGGGTAGGAAGAAGCGTAGTCAACATAGAGCAAGCGACAGATAGAATTTTACTCGTAGAGATTAAAGCAGAGCCGACGAACTTGGTCATTATTTAGGTATACATGCCACCGTGCAACCACAAAGAGGAAGAAGTCGATAGGATGTATGATGAGTTAGAGGATATCATCGCGAGTGTTCCTGCAGGGAAACATTTGATAGTGATGGGGGATTGGAATGCGACGGTAGGCGAAGGAAGAGATGGTGGTGAGGTGGGGGACTATGGGTTAGGCACGAGGAATGAACGCGGGGAGAAAGCAATTGAATTCTGCAGGAGACAGGGGTTAGTCATCACTAACACATGGTTTAGACACCACAAAAGGCGTAGGTATACATGGAAAATGCCAGGTGACTCAGAAAGGTATCAGTTAGATTATATTATGGTTAGGCACAGGTTTAGGAACAGTGTGATAAATTCGCACAGTTTCCCAGGAGCGGATGCGGACTCTGACCACAATTTAGTTGTTATGAAATGTAATGTTCGTTTCAAGAAGATAAGGCAAGGGCGGCGGGTTAGGAAATGGCATTTAGAAGCAGTAAATGGATTAACGAGGAAGGAGTATCAGCAGGCTGTAGAGAAAATGTTGGATGACGGTAAAGAACTGAGTACTATCGAAGAAAAATGGGAATGTATCAAAAAAGGGATATTGGAAGCCGCTAAAGACACTATAGGAACCGTTACCGGGAAAAGGATAAGGAAACCATGGGTAACGGATGAGATGATTGCAAAGATGGATGAGAGAAGAAGATGGAAAAATGTAAACACAGAGTTAGACAAAATGAAATACAAAGAGTTAAACAATAAATTGAGAAGGGCCACAAATAAAGCAAAAGAAGAATGGTGGAAAACGCAATACGAGGATATGGAAAATTTACAGAAGAAGGGTGAAATTGGTGCTCTATGCAGCAAGGTTAAGTTATTATCGGGAAGTAAGAAGGCAAGATCTGTGCTAACAGTTAAAGATAAATGGGGTAAGATAATAGTTGAACCAGGAAAAATCCAAGAGAGATGGAAGGAATATATAGAAACACTGTATGGTAAAGAACTTAGGCCGACAAGGTTAGACATAGAAAAGGAACATGACGTAGAAGAAGATAGCTTAGGTCCAGGCATACTCGACGATGAAATAGAAAGGGCATTAAAGGAGATGAAAGCAAATAAGGCTGTGGGGTGGACAATATACCTGTAGAAATGTTGAAATGGTTAGGGAAAGGTGTGAAGAAGGCCATATATGGACTTATTCGTAGTATCTATGAGGAAGGAATCTGGCCGGAAGATTTTGTGAGATCGGTGATCGGTATAAGGAAAGGGGATAGGAAAACACAAAGGAAATATTTTTACTTTCGTGATCTGCTCAAAAACCGCCTTCCCCACATGTCCTGTGTTCGCCTTTTATGTGTTTTCCTATCCCCTTTCCTTATACCTATTTCTCTTTGAATGGATATATATATATATGTATGTATATATATATATATATATATATATATATATATATGTATGTATGTATATATGTATATATATATATTCATTTAAAGAGAAATAGGTATAAGGAAAGGGGATAGGAAAACACAAAGGAAATATTTTTACTTTCGTGATCTGCTCAAAAACCGCCTTCCCCACATGTCCTGTGTTCGCCTTTTATGTGTTTTCCTATCCCCTTTCCTTATACCTATTTCTCTTTGAATGAATATATATATATATATATATATATATTCATTCAAAGTGAAATAGGTATAAGGAAAGGGGATAGGAAAACACAAAGGAAATATTTTTACTTTCGTGATCTGCTCAAAAACCGCCTTCCCCACATGTCCTGTGTTCGCCTTTTATGTGTTTTCCTATCCCCTTTCCTTATACCTATCTCTTTTTGAATGAATATTTGTGCGCCGTACGGCGGGATTTTCAAGTTTGAATATATATATATATATATATATATATATATATATATATATATATATATATATATATAATATATATATATACTACTTCAGGTCAGACTTCTCAGGTCTGACCTGAAGAAGGCCTCGGAGTAGGCCGAAAGCTTAAATCATCCACAGTGTGAGTGTCCTTTTACGTGTTATCTATTTTATTGTGCCGTCCAAAAGTTATATAGTATATATATATATATATATATATATATATATTATTTCACACATAGAAATAGATACAGGGAAAGGGGATAGGAAACACTTGAAAGACGAACACAGGAAAGGTGGGGAAAAATTAATGCGTGTATTGTAGAAAATAGGAATGGATTGGAGGGACAGGAGATTGATCCGCAACCTGTGCTTGTCTCAGACTGCTCAGGTGCGAGTGGAGAAAGGAGAGTCCGGATGGGCAGTGTTAGGAAGAGGTGTAAGGCAGGGTTGCCCATTGTCACCGGTGCTGTTCAACGTATATGTGGAGGAAATGATTGAAGAGGCATGGGAAGAACTGGAGGTAGAAATGAAAGTGGGAGGGGAATTCGTAAAATCGGTTAGGTTTGCTGATGACCAAGCATTAGTTGCTCAGTCAGCCAAGGAGTTGCAAGCATTGTTGAGTGAATTGGAGGTTCAGTGCGATAAATATGGGATGAGAATCAATATTAATAAAACAAAGGTTATGCGATTTTCCAGAAAGAAAAAGGCTAAGCTAAATATTAAAATAGGCGGGGAAAAAATAGAGCAGGTAGAACAGTTTACATATCTCGGAAGTGTTTTGGACCAACACGGTCAAAGTGGTAGGGACGTAAGGAGAAGAATTGCGCTAGGCAAGGAGGCTTTCTCAAGGAGGAGGGAGTTGATGACGGGGACGTTGAGTAGGGATGTTAAGACAAGACTCGTAAAAACTCTGATATGGAGCGTAGCTATGCACGGCGCGGAAACGTGGTCGCTGAAGCAGGAGGATAGACGTAGATTGGAGGCTTTTGAAATGTGGGTGTGGAGAAGAATGGAGAAGGTGAAATGGACCGAAAGGAAAACAAATGAGGAAGTACTAGAAATGGTGGGGGAGGAGAGGGGTTTGTTGAGAGAAATCCTATGGAGGCAGGAAAAATGGATGAAAGGCGTATTGAGCGGTAGTGGAATGTTGAAGAGGGTAATAGAGGGGAGAATGTTGGGCAAGCGAGGTAAGGGTAGGAACAGGATAGGGATGTTGGACGGGATGAAGGGAGGAAAGAAGTACACAGAGATGTAGAGGGACCTGATATAGATTAGTTTGCTAGGTGGGGAGTCACAAAATGTTTATTTGATAGTTGTGTTCATCCAAAAACCTACCTTAACCGATAGATTACCTAATAATAATATTTATTTAAATAGTATGCTATCTTCCATTCAAATTTCCCCTTAGGGTCTACAATATATTAGGTAATCTTTAGCTTTATCTGTCTCATTATGCTGAATGATTATAGATGAATGTCTTTAGTCAGTTCTATGACGGTAGCTTGTTCAAAAGTGTGGAAAATTAATGATTCTTTTTATTAACTCTTCAGTGATGCCGAGCGATTCCACCAAACTTAGTGTTTTCATTAATTACATCTTATTTTAGGTGCGGAATCAGAGACTAACAGCTGACTCCCTTCTGAGAATCCCCAGCATTATGCTAATTTCAACCCGCCAATTTTCTCCTCTCAACATCCCAATTACTCCCCGTCCTAAACTCCAACTCCCTTCTGTTCCTTCACCCTTCCCTATTCACGATCGGTTACTCAGAGTCAACGGCCTCTTCCCGCACCCCTCTCCTCTGGCCCACTCAAACTCTTGAGAACACCTATCTCCCTTATCGAGCCGACCCTTGTTGGAAGGCGGTCCCCTCTCCGCCTTATCTCTGGCCATTTCCGACATTCTATGATTCACGAGGATATCTCCGTATCCGAAGGCCATGGATTCAATCCTACCTCCACCATACATCCCCGCCTTCACCCTTCCTCCTTCGGTCACATCTCACGCGCCGCTCCGCTTCCGCCCGCCCACGCAACCACGACGATTAGGAGAGTTGCCGCAGGGACTTCCTTCGGGCTCGTTCCTAAACGTGTGATTTAAACGCCTCCCGGGGCTCAACGACGCAACTTGTACGAATGAGTCGATACCTTTGAACCATCGGCCTCTCTTGCTGCATCCCTTAAGATGTTGCGATTTGAGTGAGCTGTTCCCTAAAGACTGGTTTAAGTTGAACAGGGGAAGATTTTACGATTGTCACTTAAAGTCTAAAAGTAACGTAAGAAGCTCATCCTTATCTAGGTTTGGGAATGTTCCTGAGGAATATGGACGGTATTGTATCCCAAGAAACTAGCGTTAAGCAGAAGATTACAAACTTTAATTCTTAATTCGCGTAAAATATGGCTTGTACTATGGTGGCACAAGTGGCTATAAGGTAAAATGTGTTTTTATAACAGCAGGCCTTCAATATAAAGTTGAAGGTGATTTGAATTGGCGGGAGAAAAGTGTTTCTTTTCGCAATAATCGGAGCACCGAAACCAAATACACGTAGCAGGTCAGTGGATGAAATATTTCTGCCAAACGACTTTAAGCTTTGTATTTGAACCCGCTAATATTACTCGTCTTTAGCACTCTCTACAAAGGTTACATATTTCTGTATTTTGATTTACGTTTGCACTCGTATTATTGGCTGAAAGTCACGACAAGACCCAAAGGAAATATTGGCACATACGTAAATCGACCCTTGTAGTTCTACGAACTTACGCACAAAAACACTCACCATAGGTCCTTATTTCCTGAATCTGAGTTAGTTATTTGCTTAAGGTCCATGGCCTACTTGTCTGCATGTCCAAAGGATCACTCTATTCTTCAGATCAATGGTCCCATTGGTCTTAACGGAATCCTAATACCGATATCGGTTTCAGCCAAGGTTGGCCGTGTTTCCCAACGGATTGCAGCTGACCTGCATAATATTGCTGCTGGTAAATATATACTTCGAAATATTTTTTGCATTATTAATTTTTTGTTATTGAGTTAGAGAGAGATAACCCCTAGGAGTTAAATTCTAAGTGACATGTGATTCATTTGTGTTTGGTATTTCCAACGAATGAAAGAGGAATACTCTCTGATTGTGTAAACTTGGCAGAAAACTTGGTCTTTGTGAAATATGCGGAAATTTTAGTTCCCATTACATCCAAGTTCAGTTCCCAAGTTTTCATCTTCCGTTTTCAACGGGCTCTTAATTATTCGTGGATGTCTCCATTTTTCGGGTTCCCGCCGCGTTGGTAGTCATGCTTGGTGACAGTTTCGCCTGGATTCCACCAGGCGTCTTCAGGTCGAAGTGCCGATATCAGTTTCAGTTTCAGTTTTAAATGTTTTTATTTCCGTACAAAATGATACATGTAGAATAGCAATACATGAATTAGAAAGGAATACAGAAATACGGAAACCCCGTTTTAGGATAAGCTCCTCTTCGGGGTGGAAAACAACAGAAATGACAGATTACAATGGAGACGATGGCGGAAATTGCCGATATCAGTTCAGTTTCAGTTTTAAATGTTTTTATTTCCGTAAAGACATAGAATACAAGGATATGGAGAAAATAACATAGAAGCAACAAGAACAGTACGGAAACCCCGTTATAGGAACAGTTCCTCTTCGGGGTGGAAAATAACAATTAGAAAGTCTTATAGTAAGCGGTTGCGGAAATAATTCTTCTCTTTTCAACGGGAGCGGTAACGGCCCGGCATTTGCCCGCGGGCGGAGGGAAACCCGTAAAACCCCCGCCAGACCACCGGAGAATCAACAGTAACAACGGGAGGAATAACGGAAACACAACAGGAATATAATCTTTGAATAAATACGTAATCACTGGAATGTCTTCACTGCACTTGACAACACATATATATTCATAACATTCATTCATATCTTCTTCTGACTCTTCCTTCTTCCTCTGCTTCATTCTTCATTTTTGTTCTGCTCTGCTGCAGCAGTTTTTGTCCTTCTTCTGCGACGGGGGCGGATGAGCGGAAGGTCTGGGTCCGGGAGCATGCATGCGGGAAAAGGAAGAACAGATCGGACCTGATGAGGAGGTAGGGTAACATCCGGGTGGTACACAGGTAGAAGAGTCGCGACGACACGTGCCGGAGATAGTAGCTTCAGGGCAGGGCGGCGTCGTAGATAGCCCCCCATGGTGCCCATGATGTTGGTCAGCAGCTCCCAGTTGTAGTCTGCGAGGCGGGCAGCCGCCCTGCTGCGTGTGCGGCACAACCTGTGGAGAATGGGTTCTAGATCAGCACGGTCGTAGATGTACTCCCGGGGGGTATCGGTAGGAAGGAGAAGCAGACGACGTAGTATGCGGCGCTCCAAGGACGCGAAGCGCTCGATACCGTTTCTAAGGGGTAGAACCGCAAGCGCCGCGTACTCCATGACAGGCCTTATAAAGGCCTTGTACAGGAGCACGCCGCAACCCTCGGACACCCCATGGCCGTTAGCCCGGACGGCTTGCAGTAAATTTGCGCGTCGGCTGCACCTCGCCCTTACCGATCCCACGTGTTCCCTGAAAGAAAGGTGTCTGTCAACGTGGACGCCAAGGTACGAGACGGATCGGGAAGGGGTTATGGTTCGGTTCCAAAGGGATAATGAATGAGGAAGTGTGCCATTGCCACGGGTATCGTGGCTACCGGCAAACACTATGAAGGTGGACTTTTCTGGATTCGGTCGCAGACGCCATCTCTGGAACCATCCCTCAAGGGCGGACGTGGCACGCTGAAGGTGCTTAACGGCCGTCTCCACTCTTTGCGCTGGTACCCATAGCGCGGTATCATCGGCGTATTGGGCAAGAGTAGCCCGTTTGCCGTTATTCTTGTCTGTGGGCATGTCCCAACAGAACAAGGTGAAGAGTAGTGGGGACAAAACGGTGCCCTGAGGGACGCCTGCGAGTAGTGGAAAGGGAGAGGAAAGTTGTCCATCCACTCGTACTCTGGCTTGCCTATCGGAAAGAAAAGAACGTATTAGTCTTAAAACGGGAGGGGTGACGCCCGGAGTAAGAGACAGCTTCCCGACAAGGCCGTCATGCCACACCCTGTCGAAGGCTCTCTCTATATGCAGGAAAAGTGCTGCAAGGTACTGGCGACGATTGATCGCTTCGGCCGCCATGGTGGTTAGCAGACTTAGCGGATCAGTCGTGCACCTGTGTGGGAGGAAACCAAACTGATGTGGCGGTAGGACGCCGTTATTGTTGAAGGTGTCGGCGAGACGTCGGGTAATGATTCTTTCGAACCACTTCCCGAGCATGCTGGTGAGGCAGATGGGCCTGAAATTCTCTGCTCTCCTGCAGTCTTTCCCTGATTTAGGAAGCCTGACAACGGTCATTCACTTCCAGGCTCGAGGGTAGTACCCTAGGGAGAGAAGAGAATTGAAAATGAGGAGAAAAGGTTTAACGCATGCAGGGGCTCGAAGGGTATGGCGGTTTGTTATCCCGTCTTCCCCAGGCGAGGTGTGACGGCGGGGTCTTACGGCAGCCATTTCCTCTTGATCTATAGGAAAAAGAAGGGGGTCATCTGGCTCGGCTCTCTCAGGCACCTGCAATGGAAGTAAGGAGTAGGGCAAGAAGTCTAGGTGCCGCCTGCAGGCGTCTTTGTGGCCATCATCAAAGGCCGGGTCCTCCTGAGGCCGGAACACCGCTGAAAGCGTGCGCCGAAACTCCTCAGCCTTCTCCCGTGGGTCGGCGATAGGGACGCCGTCCTTGTTAATTAGCGAGGACGGAGCATGTCTTCGCTTGCCGGAGAGGACTCGGAACTTCTGCCAGAATTTCGCGCCGTCCTTGCAGTCAAGCTTGGAGCAAGCGCCCGCCCAGGATTGCTCCTTGTAGGCTATCACCCGACGTCGGATGATCGCATTCGAGCGGTTCCATTCTGACTTTAGATCCGGGTCCCCTGTGCGTAGCCAGTGCCCGAAAAGGGAGCGTTTCTGTTTTATTAATTGTACCACATCCTTGGGGAGAGGAGGGCGCGAAAGATCAATCTGCTTCGTGGGTAGTTGCGCCGTCGCATCCCTGAACGCGTCGGTCACCCTTTTCAGGGCTTCGTCCACTTCACTCGGTGATTGCGTGGTGGCAATATCCCCAGTGGCATCAGCGATCTTCTTGTTAAATGCCTCCCAGTCAGCGTTTTTATTATCGGTGACCGTGAGGCGCCTCCCCTCCGGGCGTCGTGTGCCCTGAAGCGAAAAAGAGAAAGGGAGATGATCGGACGTGATACAATCACCCACAACGACGTCGCCGGTTAGGGGGTAGAGGCAGCGAGAGACCAAAGCTTGGTCAGGGAAGGAGAACCCCCTGGCCACGAAAGTGGGAAAGGGAATATCCAGGTGGATGAGAGGGTTGGTGAGCAGGTAATTGTCTAATAGGCGACCCTTGACCGTGGTGATTGCATCACGGAACGATTGACTCCTGGCGTTAAAATCTCCCAGGATGATGCACGGCTTGCCTAGGGATAAAACATATGTTAGGAGCGCCGTTGGCAGGGGATCGCCATTTCTGGAGTAGAGTGTGCAAATGTTAATAGTCCTACGACTAATGTGACACTCTACAAGAACCGCTTCATTCCCTTCTAACAAAACGTAAGGGGGAATTGGCAGTTCTTTTGCTCCGATATCCTTGCGGATAAGGAGTGAAACCCCCCCCCCGACCTCGGCGCTACCCTTGGTTTTGAAAACTCCTGGAAAAGAGGTATATTAATTTTTAGCTGTGGTCGCAGGAATGTGTCAACCAGGCCTAGAATAAAACAGAATTTTGTTCAATAAAATGCTGGACGAGCCTTTTCTTCTGGCGGATGCCCCCGTTCACATTGGCGTACCCCACGGAAGCCGTATTCATCGACAGCGCGAGGCGTAAGAGGAAATGGCAGGTAAGAGGGTGTTCCTGGAATACAAATTAGAGATGTTAATTCCAAACACGGCTGAATTAGGCTGAATTTCTTATTCTTCGTTGCCCTCTTGTGTTCTTGCAGGCGGGTCTTCATGGACCTGCATGTCTTGCCGATATACGATTTTCCGCAAGAGCAAGGCACGCGGTACACACCTTCGAGAAGACCTTTCGGGATCTTGTCCTTGGGCCTTGGAATTATCTGGCTTATTTTTGCCACGCAGTTAAATCTTGTGACAATGTCTTTCTTCTTCAGGACCCTCGAGATCTTTTCGCTTGTGCCGGCGACGTAGGGGATGATGGCATAGGTTCCTGGCTTTTCAGTTTGATGTTTCTCCGTTTCGGGTGACTGGTGGCGTTTTTCCACTTTAGCGGTCCTTTTCAGGACCAATTCTTCTTCGTATCCATTCATCTTCAGTACCGTCATCAAATGTTCCTTTTCTTTGGCCAATGATTCTGCATCCGAAAGTTTGTATGCGCGATGCAGGAGTGTTGCCACGAGTGATGCCTTCTGGGACGGGTGATGATGTGAGTGGGCGTTCAGGTAGCGGTCAGTATGGGTGGCCTTCCTGTATACTGAGTGGTCGATACTCCCGTTGGTCCTCCTCTTCACCATTATGTCCAAAAACGGGATTTGGTTGTCTATTTCGGTCTCCATAGTGAATTGTATTGCCGGATGCTGAGAGTTGAGATGCTCCAGGAATCTCTGCAGTTCTTCAGGTCCATGTGGCCAAATTACGAACGTGTCGTCCACGTATCTTAGCCATAACTTGGGCTTCTTATCGTGGGATTTGATCGCCATTTGTTCGAATCTTTCCATATAGATGTCTGCTATCACCGGGGATAGGGGTGAGCCCATTGCCGCTCCTTCGCGTTGTTCGAAGAAACTCCCGCTCCAAAGGAAGTAGGAGTTCCGTAGGCAGTACTCTATCAGCTGCGGATGATCCTCTGGAATACCGGATGTTGTGAGCTCTTTGATGATGTCCACCGATTCTTGAATTGGGACGTTTGTGAAGAGTGATGCAACGTCGAAGCTGACTAAGATGTCGTTGGGGCTGATAGTAATCTTCTTCAATATTTTGATGAAATGAGTGGAGTCTCTCACGAAAGATGAGGTTTGTCCGACGTAAGGTTGAAGTGACTGTGCTAAGTATTTGGACAGTCTATAGGTTGGTCCGTCTATTTGGCTGACTATTGGCCTGAGGGGCACCCCTTCTTTGTGGACTTTGGGTAATCCATATAGTCTTGGTTGCTTGGCCGCAGATGGGAACAGACGTGTTGGATGTTCCCGTGGAATGGTAGATTTCTTTATCAGCGCCCTGGTGTCTCGCTCCGCTTTTGCAGTTCGATCCGAACGAAGTTTTCTGTAAGTGGAGTCTTCCAGCATACGGGAAAGCTTCATTTCGTAGTCACCTCTCTTCATGAGGACAGTGGAGTTTCCCTTGTCCGCTGGGAGTATGAGAATGTTTTCATTTCCGCGGAGATCGGATAAGGCCGGTCGTTCGGCTCCCGTGATGTTCATTTTGGGGGGTTTTGCGTTCCGGAGAATGCGGGCAACATCTCTAATTTCATCGGCGTCTCCCTTCGGAAGCTTCCGGATGGCATATTCCACTTCTGTGACGATTTATTCCTTTGGTATTTTCGCTGGAGCAATAGCGAAATTCAGTCCTTTCGATAAAATCGAGATGTGAGCATTGGTCAGTTGGTAGTCCGTAAAGTTGATGACTGAACGGTCCTTTTCAGGGCCATGACCCAAACTGCTGGGATGTTGTCGGTCGGATAGTTTTTCGAATTTCTTAATCTGCGTCTCCCGCACCGCAGTTTCAGTATTCCGGGATGAGTCGTGGGTTATTATCTCTATTGTATCAGTGGCGTTGAGTTTGGCGCCCAATTCCAGATGAATTCGTGGAAGTTCTTCCGAGCACAGGTGGAGGGAGTGGCGTGTGTGCCGTACCCGTTCCCTGAGTACTGCCTCGCTGGTCCGGCGGAGAATTCTTCTGGCGGCCTTGGTGTTGAGGTGATGCTTTACTTCCACACAGCACGGTAGAGTGTTGGTGTCTCGGCAGCGTTGGAGAAAGGCTAAGGAGGAGAGAAGCCTCCCCTTCTTCTTGCGCAGCTTCTCGAATCTTCGTATCTTCCTGTGCGTTTCCTCCCCGTAGAGGCGTATAATGTTGGATCGTAGTCTTCCGTGGCGTTCAGGATTCGTGGATGTCTCCATCTTTCGGGTTCCCGCCGCGTTGTTGTTGAGAGCGAGGGCTATATAAGCGCAGCCAAAATGATATCGGCACTTCGACCTGAAGACGCCTGGTGGAATCCAGGCGAAACTGTCGTCAAGCATGACTACCAACGCGGCGGGAACCCGAAAAATGGAGACATCCCCGAATCCTGAACGCCACGGAAGACTACGATCCAACGGGCTCCTAATTATTTTATAGCTGAGGTTTGTACGGATGATTGACTTTATGTAATGTGCGACAAAATGATTCCCTACCTTAAATTCAAAACATCTAATATGCTAGTTACGATTTGTGAGATATAAATGTCCATCTATGGCCTACGCTGCACCACCATCGTAATGGCGTGCGGCAGGGGATGTTAGATAAGTAATTACCAGGGTAATTGGTGATCCTCAGTGTTAGATAAGTTTTATTTTTTGAGTAGTTTGAGTTGTCTCTTGAGCAACTAATTTTAAAATAATATATTTTTTTATAATCACGGAATCCACCTAATACGATTTAATTTAACTTAATCGATTCTGTACAAAATCGCCAAAAATGGTATTTGTTAAATTTTTTATATGTATTTTAAGTATAAACGTTGATTTTTGTGTTGGTTTTTAAAATATCTTGAGGAAAAATAAGAGATGAGAAAAACTGCAAGAGCGATGAATTTGAACCCAATATGACCGATTTCACTGGTTTCTTGGGTCAAACAGGTGTAGAAAAGACGGTTTGCTTTCCTGGAGGTCTACGCCTTCTTTTTATGGCTGTCACTTAGGGGTAAACAGTTTTTTTATCATAAATTTCACTGTTTAAAGTGTTTAGAGGACGATTCTGTACTCTCGTTCTTTCCGAATGCAGTGAGAATGCTTTCAATACCACAAATTATGCTATATATTTTCATAGAATAGATCGAACGGCGAACACGAATAGCGCACTTTGATGAGTGCTTTGATCCCACATATCGTCAAGTTACCTCTAACTATTTCCCACCTTGCTCAGTGCATTGACTGACTATTATATATGCACAACTGTACATGGGGAACACTGGTGAAAACTGCGAATCGTTGAATACGTAATGAAGTCTACATCTACTTAATACCCCGAAAGCCGCCGCAAGGGAGTGTAACGTTAGGGCACCACCCGTAATTAATAAAAAAAAGCCTCATGCAAAAGCCACAAGTTTATACAATCCACAAACAAAACATGGTATAAATTCATGCAAAAACCCTGAAGTCGGTAATTTCCTCTTGACAACAGCACAGCGATTCAATTAGGGGAAATATATTCGCTATGAGATCAAAGTGATTAGCGGCTGGGAGTATATGCAGAGGGAGGGGATTGATAACCGGTATCCTGCTGCATATGTGTCCATGCGCTTTCCTCGTATCCCTGAACCCTAGGAGGATTCCACTGCATTCCTCCATCCGACGTATCTGCTTGAAACGCTGTGCACTCCGCCATGTGGAGGTATTTCGGGTTCATCTACCCTCGCATCTTGAGCTTCGCCAAAGGAACTCCACTACATAGGCGTCGAATTTAGCGGGTGGGGGGAGAAGAGAGATGGAGAGAAATGAAGAAACAGCGAGATGGACAAAAGGCACAGAGAATCCTGCTGTCGAGGATGTGTAATGGTAAGGTGCCGAATTCCATTTCATCGCCGCCTCTTAACAGCTGATAAACACAGAACATGTTTTTGACGCATGCTTTTCCGGCTATGACTGGGGGATGTTTTCTGTCCATTTAATTGAAGACATTGTTTCATTGGGGTCATTTGGGTTTCTTTCGGGACATGAGGGCCGAGTTTGTGGACTTGAGACCGGTGCTCGGGTCATGTCCCGCTCCCTTGAACCGTTCCGGGGTCCACTACACCGCTGAGGCGTCCGCGTCGGTTCGGGTGGCTCATAGGATCTTCAATCACTGTAGATATTCTTTAGGCAAATGCGTAGGTTAGTTAGTGGAGTAGATTGCCCTAATAACGATATTATAAGGTGTAGGTCAATAAGTGGGTCTAACAATACTAGGTTGCAAGAAGAGATTATTCCAAGTACTTGCACTGCTAATGAGACAAAAGATAGAATTACTAATCAGAATATAGGCCGATTGCATCATGCTAAGACATATATATATATATATATATATATATATATATATATATATATATATATATATATATATATATACTACCTTGATCAAAACGTTCCCGGAATAACCACCGTGTGGCGCTCCCATCGTTCCGATTTGAGTTCTGTTTTTTTGTTAAATTGGTACATCTGTTGTTGATATTCCCTTTAAATCTTAGTGTCATAACTTGACATTTGCAAAAGTTACGTAGCCAAGAGTACATCTATCTCTGTGTGTGTCGGCGATTTTTTACAATTGCAGAAATGGATTTAAATTTGCAACAACGAACTTGTATTAAATTTTGCGTAAAAAACGGATTTAGTGGCGCACAGACGTTGGAAATGTTGGAAAAGTGTTTCGGCAACGATTCTCTAAAAAAAACGGTCGTTTACCAGTGGCACGAGCGGTTCAGAAGTGGTCGTGAGTCAATCGAAGATGATGAACGCAGTGGCAGACCATCGACATCGAAAGTCGGTGAAAAAATTGATAAGTAAAAGAAATGTTGCTCAATAACCGCAAATTAACCATCAGAGAAATAGCGGAGGACTTGAACATTGCCTATGGATCCACCCAAGACATTGTGGTTAATGATTTGGGTTTCCGTCGTGTAGCAGCAAAGTTGGTGCCAAAAGACCTCAATTTCATGCAAAAAAGAGACCGTGTTGTCGTCGCAAAAGACATGATTTGCGAGGCTGAATCCGATCCCACATTCATCAAAAGGATCATTACTGGAGACGAGACGTGGGTTTATGAGTACGACACGCAATCCAGACATCAAGCAAGTGAATGGCGTTCACCAAATGAGCCGAGACCAAAAAAACCACGTCGTTTTCAGTCAAAAAAGAAGGCAATGCTGACGGTTTTCATGGGTTACAACGGTGTAGTGCATCATGAATTTTTGCCAGAAGGCCAGACAGTAAACAAAGAGTATTATTTGGGCGTTATGAGACGCTTGCGTGAAGAAATTCGCCGAAAGAGACCAGAAATCGTCGCACAGTGGGTCGAGACCGTCGCACAGTGCTATCATTATTCGTAATTTTTTGACGAAAAATGCAACAAATACCATCCAACAGCCACCAAATTCACCTGATTTGGCTCCCTGTGACTTCTTTCTGTTCAATCGACTTAAAAAACCATTACGGGGAACGCGTTTTAGCAGCCGAGAGGAAGTAATGGAAAAATCGCAGGAAGGACATACCGAAAACCGAATACAAAAAATGTTTCGAGGATTGGATCAAGCGCTGGCATAAGTGTGTTGCAGTCGATGGGGATTACTTTGAAGGGGACTATATAGATTTAGATGAATAAACTTGTATTTTTAATTTTCTGAATAAATTCGGGGAACTTTTTGATCAAGGTAGTGTATATATATATATATATATATATATATATATATATATATATATATATATATATATCCATGTGTATATATATATATATATATATATATATATATATATATATATATATCTATATATATATATATATATATATATATATAAACGAGATGAAGAGGGACCTGATATAGATTAGTTTGCTAGGTGGGGAGTCACAAAATATGTATTGGACAGTTGTGTCCATCCAAAAACCTACCTTAACCGGTAGATTACCTAATAATAATATATATAAACACGCAAACACTAAGATAATAAATATTACACACACAGAAACATAAAAGAAGGACACTTACAGTAGATATTTACGCTTCGACGGCACGGCCGTCGTCATCGTCGTCTGGTGACGACGGCCGTGCCGTCGAAACGTAAATATCTACTGTAAGTGTCCTTCTTTTATGTTTCTGTGTGTGTAATATTTATTATCTTAGTGTTTGCGTGATTGTGCGTCGCCGGAGGCCGAAAGCTTATATCATCTACAGTGTGATTGTCCTTTTACGTGTTATCTGTTTTATTCTGTGTTCTATTGTGCCGTCCAAAAGTTATATTGCTCTCGTGAGTACTTCCGCATCATCTATATATATATATATATATATATATATATATATATATATATATATATATATATATATAGATGATGCGGACATATATATATATATATAGATGATATAATTTTCTGAATTTATCGTAACTATATTTCATATGTTTAGATAAAATGGGTGCGATGTTTCATTAACCATTTCGGACGTCTCCTTTTAATCCGTCAACTCCATCCCAGTAACCAATCGTAATTTTAGTATTTCCAGTTATGTTCCATATGATTTGTATGTAATGTTCACCATATCCTATGTTTTTAAAAATCACCCGTAGCTTCTTAATGTGGTCGTGATGAAGAGGCCTTTGTATTCCGTAACCCTAATGATTGAAGTTTTTAAATAAAATTCTTTTCGTTTCCGAATGGCCAGTGTTAACGTAAAAATATTTTCAGTGCAAGATCTTCATATCCAGAAACCAGTTCATTTTTCCAGCAAAGTAATATTGGAAGTAATTTGCAGAATTTCATCGGCTATTTATCTGTAAATGTTGTAAGCCGAGTAATAATGTTGTATTTTTTTCCCTGCATCTCCTTTTTAAGAGTAGAAATGTATGTAGTTGGCTATTCTCAAGTCATCCGGTATCACATATTTTAGTATTCCCCCACCTCATATCCGAAAAAATATTCTTTAAACATACTAAATATCAAGCGGCTGAAATGAAACAATTTCTCTTAGTCCTATGGAGACAGTGGGAGAACGAAAATTTTTTTGGGGTCTTTTAAATCTATTTTCTCCATCGGTCTAGGAGTTGGGAAAATTTTCAATGGCTTTCCATCATCAAATTTGAGAAACGAACACCTTAGTCATCGATTCCACCGACAGCAACCCTTTATAAGAGTCGACCCCTCCCATCCTTTTCCTGTGGGTCTTCAAGTCTACATCTTGCTCGTGAAACTCTTTCTCTTTTTCCTTTGAGGTGCTCTGTTGCTTCTTTTTGGCTCTATGCGAGTAGATGGGTGGCAAGGCAAGAGGCAATGGGTTTTCCTGCGTTGCCGAGAGGGGCTCTTAATGCATTCGTAAAAGCCTCGGACGTTCCTGCGGAAGCAAGAACTTAAATATTTCTTTTAGCTTTGTGCACAGGAGTCCTCAATAGGTATATTTTTTTCCATTATTATTTAAACCAAACGGTGTTTTTGCCATATGTTCGTCGTATTCAGGACAAATATACGAATGGTGAACTAGAGCTGCAGTTCTATGGATAACGCCAAAATGCTCGTTATCGACGGTGCTCTCTGACGTCCTCTATACATAAATTTAACGAATGTGTTTCAATGCCATTGACGGTTTGAGCGAACCAAGCTTTAAGTATAAGAAATACGTTGTCATTCTAGTGTCCCATTGTCTCACGCCAAAATGATTCAACCTGTTGATATGAAATTTCCCAATGAATGTTTTGGTAACTGTGAGGCATCTGAAATAACTGTCTAAAGACATCAATATTAACTTAACGTTGGACATTCATGCAGCTACCGTGATAATTTGTCTTTGAGCGATTACTTCTATAAAGCTGCTAACTATTAATTCCGAATACGCTTACATCAATCGTAACAATTTTCCAAACATCTGGTGGTGGCTGTTTCCTCCAATTCATTTCCGAAATCAATTTTCCCTAGGTGTTGAGAAAGGACTTCAATTGAGAGGGATATGAAATGACGAACAAAAGTATAATGATTTTGAAAGCCAAGTGCTTAAAAGCCATCCATCCATAATGATGTGTACCTTCAATGGCTAGGAGATGTTGCACTCTAACCTGTTAACATGATTCTAATATGGGGAAAAAAACATAGTCACGATGAATTTGAAACCACAACGTTAAATATGATAATAAAACACTCCTATGTACAAGAATATCTGCATTCTCTTTCGGTAAGGATTCCTGACATCGAAAAATATATGACGTTGGTTTATCAGCGTTTCGGTTGTATTTCGGCTGACTCTGCATTCTGCCTGGACCTTCATTTTCTCCCCAGTTAATCACCTACTTTACTACACTTTGAAGGCTCTGCCGCCTGCCATCCTTCTTTAAACAGCCTCGGACGCGCCTTACTTCTCCTATGGTCTGTGTCGTGGATTATATTATCCTTTCTTCTATTCTTCTAGGTTCATTTTCATTGAGGACGCCTTGCTTTTAGGGTAGACTAATGCTGACGCCAGATTTCTCTCAAATCTTCTCCTATTCCCTGAAAATAGGGCCTCTGACGAATTAAATACCTAGTGTTGCATTTGAGCATAGATGTCGGTCGATTCCCAAACACTAACTACCCTTACAATGTTCAATCCCTTTGCATTGTGTTCACCTTAGAATTCTCTTTGGAGCCTAATTAAGGTCTAATCAACGAGTTGGAAAGAAGAACGTAATAGCGGAAAATGCTTAGCGTCTTTTCTTAACCAACCTGGATAACTAGTATCGCGTTGAAGGAATACGTGTGAGTGGCACTCAATCCTGCGCATCAGTCTCAGCTGTTCACTCTTTTGCGTGAGATGAACTAAAGAACCCCATGTGCAATCGTTCAAGTGAAAACTAGATCGAAAGCAACATGTTTAGACATAACAAGTTATCGTCACACATGGGGCATCAAATAATGTCAGGAAATAAGATCAGTTTTTTGGTAATCAGGAAAGTCGTAGAAACTGAAGAGTTGTCAAATATTTTTTGTCGGTCGAAACATTTTTGATGGCAATGGTGAAATAAAATGGTTTTCTACTTGTTTATTGCTGTTGATTAATATTTCAGTCTTAAAAGATGGATCAATATGCCTTCAACGCGCACTTTTTCCGTGCAAATTTACGAGACATTAGCCTCTTAAGGAAAATGGCTAATCGGAATTGAATCTGCATTTTTCCCTATTCTTTTCAGAGTGACTCAAGATTCGCGACGAAAAACAAATGCAAATGGCGTGGCGAGAAGCAACAAAAGAGTGATAGCGTAAATAGCAAGAGTACATTCTCTTAAATTTTCTATCATTGAGCCGGCTCTAGGCAAGGTTTTACTTTCTCCTTGTCGCCTCCTTATTAGTTCGAAAACTCCTCTGTTTTGCCAGCACGGGTCAGTTAAGCCAGTTTATTCTGCGAAAAAGACGGGTCGACGGCAAATGAAGGTAATGCGGCCGCTTATGTAAACATATCAAAAGTAATAAGGGCAACGTAAATACTTTATCGGTTGCTCATTTGATCAACATTAAGCAGCGGCCATTTCGGTGGGGCCATGAGAATAATTGTCTCACTGTCTTTCCTCGTTTTTCACAATTTTGGCGTGAGTCGCTCTGTTTAAGCTTCTCAATCTGTGTACGGTATGTTTTTCATACTGGTCTCCAGAAGTAGCAGTGTCATCGTATGATTTCTCTTTCTAACTGATTATTATTACTATTAAAACTCACATGTGTAGATAGACAATGTCAGGTGGCATACAAGTCTCAAGTATTTAAATCAAACTTACCTCGGAAAAGTAACATAATATTTGAGACATCCAATCGATATCCCAAAAGATAAAACATGAAATTATTCAGAACAAAACACGTAAAGTGAACTTCCAAACACCAATTTCCAAAAAAATATATTTTGAAAGAAAGGAGCTCAAGTGCAATTTTTAAATACATGTCTTTACTTATATACTCGGGTAACAATTGTCTACAAAGATGTGGTCAAATTTGGAATTTAGTCTGTTATGTGTGTGAACTAGAGTATTATTAAGTAATATATGAAAATATTTCTCCTCTATTTATGGGCGGCGTGTGTGTGACAACATTGTACCGTGGATTTATTCATAAAATTTTTAATACACAAACATACTCCCCTTTATTATTAGGTAATCTGCCGGTTAAGGTAGGTTTTTTTGGATGGACACAACTATCAAGTAAACATTTTATAACTCCAAACAAAACCCAATCTAGCAACCTAATCTACATCAGCTCCCTCTTCAACTCCGCGTACTTCCTTCCTCCCTTCATCCCGTCCAACATCCCTATTCTGTTCCTGCCCTTTCCTCGTTTGCCTAACATTCTCCCCTCTATTACCGTCTTCATTATCCCACTGCCAATCAATACGCCTTTCATCCATTTTCGCTGCCTCCATAGGATTTCTCTCAACAAGCCCCTCTCCTCACCCACCATCTCCAGTACTTCCTCATTTGTTTTCCTTTCGGTTCATTTCACCTTCTCCATTCTTCTCCACGCTCACATTATACTCCCTTTATTAATTCGTATTTCATAAGGAATATGAGGATGGAATAATTTAAGTGCTTGTAACACTGGTAACAATAAGCATTAGTGCTCATGTTCCGAGTTAAAAGTTTCTTGTGTGTGCTCGACTTGTACCGCGCAATTTATTTTTCAGGCCAAAATTGTTATTTTAAACTATATTTAGCATTGCAGAACTATATACTTGGTTTATTTTTCTTTGAAACATCCCAAAAGTTAGCCCAGCGACGTTTAACGGAGTGAATGGCGCATTCTCTACTTGTTCCAAACCCTGTCAATTTGTATCCCCCGACTACGCGGCTCCATGTTGTTTTTTTCTGGATGCCGCCGAATACCTTCATCCGTGACGGTTAAAGAGTACCGGACAATTTGCGCTTTTGAAAATTCCGAACTTGTTACATTATAATGACCAAATGAAAACGTAGTGAAAAAAATCATTCCATATTTTTTTTCGCTTTCAACATGGCCATTATCGACGGATGTGCCTTTTCATTAGCGCTAAGTAAGCCTTTAATTAAGCCTTTTTGGACCGGATGACGGAATGAATAATCCTTTTTTTTCTCCTCTTCATCATCAAAGACAAAGAGATTTTTTTTGACGTAGATACACATACGTGTATGTGTGTTTGTCGGCGTATGTGTGGCCTCAGTGAACCGTGCGTATAATGCGCGCCCCGTGTTTCCTTTCCGCCCGGGAGCGAATGCGGCAAAAGTCCATGGGGCGGCTTCGAAAAAGGAAAGTCCGGCGGATTCTACTTTTCCGCCCACATAATAAAACTACTGCTTTCACCTCTCGCGCCGCCCACAAAACCTACTCTTTCACTCTCTTCTCTCTCTTCGCCCCTGATCCCTACAACCCTCCCCTTCCTCACTCCGGACGGCAGATCCTCCTCCGCGCGCATCCTTCCTCTACCATCCCCCAAGACTCCGCGCACACTCACACACACACACACACTCACAGCCTCACAAACAAAACACAAAAAAGCCAAGCAGCCCAGCCGCGTGCGAAAATCCCCCCTGCCCCCTTCCATTCCTCTCCGACCCCCACCGCAGAGAAAGGGCTGGGTTTGAGAGTAGGGGAAGATTAGCTTTTTCCATTCGACGCTGCGAAAGTCCGCACCAAATCCCCCGAACCGCCGCCCACCGGTCGGAAGCCCCTTGGATTAATGCAAATAAAAAGGAGCGAAGGGGATCGAGGGTTTCTCAGTGCAGGAGTGTGTGGGGAGGGAGAGGGGGATGAGAGTAGGTCGGTAAACCAAAACGAGGGCACTCTCTCCGGGGCCGTGTGCCGACGGCGCCCCTGGCAGAACCACGCGGCAAAAGAGGCAGCGGTGGCGACTTTGAGGGGGAGGAACAACGCGGGCGCCCAGCATTGAAGGTGGTGCCGGGCCGATGTAGTCGGCGGCTCATGAATGGCGTCCGGACCACGGAGTTGGCTCGCAAGGAGGGCCTTCCTAGTCGAAGGGCTTATCCGAGTGTGATACCACAGCGCATAAGTATATCTTTAGGCCTCGCAAGATCAGCAAAGGCAAACTTATCAGGACTACATTTGGGAAGCGGACATAAAAATGAAAATAAACTCTTGGTGATATTCCACACGAAATTCATTCCTTTGCGCAGCTCTTTAGTTCTTTAGTGCCTTTGGTAAAACATTCTAATACTTTACGTCTGAGTCGAATTTCCAGCGCAAACAGTAGTCACACGACAGAGCTAGTTTTGTAAAATATTTTTTACATTGTGTTTCTTTATTTAATTGAAAAATATTGTTATGATAAACTTAGCAGCGACAAAATATTAGAGGAGCTAGGCTGGGAATCAGTCACGGAGCAAAGGTTAAATTACAGATTGAATTTCTGGCATAAAATAGAGGGAAGTCTCTTTCGCAATGACGTTGACGTATTTTTACTCCTATCGTACTAAGGTAGACGAGAGCATGTCAATAAAATTAAAAAGATTAAGTTAAGAACAGGTAGACTTAAGATTTCATTTTTTCCACGAACGATAAGAAATCAGAATAACATTTTCCGAGCGCGGTGTGGTAAAAATACTCAGGTCAAAATTAGCCTGGTGTGTGTATTCATCCCATGACACATACCCTAGCGGCGGCTTGTACTAAAAATACAATGCAAATACAGAAGTATACTCGTAAATGAACGGAATAACTGGTACGTATATAGTTGAGGAATAATGCCAAGTACCTAAGTAACGAAAGAAATTTTTTTCTACTTTATTTCTTTGTCACACACATTGATAAAGCGGTGCGTAACACCTTAGGAAACTCAATGAAACAGAATTGACATTTGACAGTTGATTTTAGTTTTATTTATTCATGTCATTCGTATTAATAAGTTCATTAAAATTCTTTAAGTATTATAAATTATTAATATTTACCCATTAGTTTAGAAAAAATTGTTTTACGTTTCAGTACCTGACCTAAAAACACAGAATACGAAGGATATTTCGGGGCTTATCGACGCCTTTTCTGCTGTTTATTTTCTCCCATAATGACGTGATGCCTGTTTACTCAACATTTTTTTATCAAGCCATCATATCGTACTCCTCAAAAACTTCATAATCTGCCATCATCCCTTCATCCATCACCATGAACAACTAAATCAGCGCAACTGTAAGGTTTCTCAAATTACTCTTTGAAAGGTGGGTTGTGATAGTTTTCATTTTGTAAGGCCTTGAGATACAAATTTACTATCGGGTGGCGGATGAAGGAACTTACCCAAATTCCTCATGGCCTCAGTCTTGGCTTCAAAAGGAATACATGACATATTTGTGAAAACAAACGTAGTAACCGTAATGTGAAACATTCATTCATCAATTTTTATTGGTACAATTGTAGGGTTTTGAATTTGCTTGTACTTATATGTCACCTGATTCTGATTTAATGCGAAAAGCTCAATTCTCCTGTTATTGAGTGAATTCATTTCTCTTAGCATATCAATGCGGCAGAATTCGGTCTGCCGAGAAATGGCCATAATTCATTAAAGGAATTCGTTTGGGTCCAGAAGGGAAAGCGTCGTTGAGAGAATTAACATACTCATGCGTTACTCCTAATGCGGTTCCTAAGGTATTTGGGAATAAATCGGTCAAAGGACATAGTAGAACGCTGCGGTAAAAAGCGTTAGTGCAAGTATTAACATTGATGACATTTCATAGGGTTATAATGGTTTTATAGTATTATAATGTTTTTTTATGACGATGGTATTATTCAGCCATGAAAAAATGAGACGCTCTGCTTACAACAAGTGTAGGTAACACTCGGAAAATAAGTTTCCAAGCGTTACTGATTCTGGTGGTTTCTCGGTCAATTAATGCTCCCAAAAGTACATTGGTATACTCCACAGATTCTTTGAATCGAATTGTGTTATTTCGTTTTCGAGTTTGCGGAGGAGTTGGTGGTGAAGGAAGAGTGACGCCTAAGTATTAAACTACTCTTTTCCAAAAGACCGCTCCGTTTTATTCACCTTCTCGTCCTGGTAGTCCGAGCCTCGATTAACGCTCACGACAGGCAGGTTTTGTAATCCACGAATTTCTCCTTCCTCCGCTCCATCTCCTGGCTGTTTTTCTTCTCTGGACGAGATCATCACGACACTATAATCGACCCGCATCAAGTAGTTCAGCTAAAAATTCAAATAACAACAGCGTCTGCAAATACATAAAAAAATGCGGAACCAGCGTCGGATCCTGGCCATGAGTTATTTTGCACTTTCGTGCCTTGGGTGAGGGGGGAAATATATTGGGAAAATATGTCTACACATCGCATAGAGTCATTTCATTTGGTAAGAGAATAAATGTTAAGGATATTATAATGATTGGAATTACGCATCGTCGCACTAAAATATTAAATGTTTAGGAATCACTTTTTTTCTGGATAGATAACTTCGATGAAACAGATAATAATGAAAAAATTAGATAATATAAATTATTTAAATTGGGTAATTGGGACAAGGTTTTACCATTTGGAATTTTTTCGAATCTCTAATTAATCGATATTTTGAAAGGATATCACTTATTAAGATATTTATTTGATTGATTGTACTTATTGTGCTACAGTTAATCTACGTATCTACTTGTGAAGGAAATACGAGGCGTGTTCATAAAGTAAGGCCCGTTTGGTCACAGGAAAAATATACTCATATGAAACACATTTTATTGGCACTTTTACTTAGCTACAAACCTACTTCACTTATCTACATAATCGCCGTTCACTTCTAAGCATTTTTCGTACCGCTGCACCAGCTTCTTTAACCCCTCTGCATAGAAACTCGCCGCCTGAGGGTTGAACCAATCGACAACGCCATTCTTGAGTTCCTCTTCGGTTTCGAAACGTTGTCCACCGAACCACTGTTTCAATTGCAAGAAGAGGAAGTAGTCGCTGGGTGTAAGGTCAGGACTGTACGGTGGGTGGTTTAAAGAGTTCCCAACGACCCAAAAACTCTCGTCCACTGGACATTCTTTGCTCTTTGTGGTGGTCGGTGAGCATTTGCGGTACCCACCTTGCACACAATGTGTGGTATCCGAGGTTTTCCGTAACAATATTGTAGACAGTAGTGCGTCCAAGTTGAGGAAATTGTTCAGCCAGGCCATTAATTGTCAATCGATGATCACATCGCAGTTTTTGTTCCACTTGCGAAACGATTTCATCGGTCAGAATACCGGGCCTACCACTTCGCTCTTCGTCATGGGCATTTGTTCGTCCATTTTTAAAATCACAGCACCATTTTCTAACCTTTCCTTCATTCATAACTGTAGGTTTATAAACTAGGCATAATTCCCGATGAATTTCAGCAGCCGACAATCCTTTTGCATACAAGAATCGTATGACAGAACGCACTTCACAACTTCACAGGGATCAATGGTTGTCGCGGACATTGTTGTTTGCATACACGGACAAGCAAACGAGTTCTGAAACAAAACAAATGCTGCTATAGCTTCTCACTAAATTAGTAGATGGCGCTGCAGGAGCAAAACTGTGTTCTGAAGCGCCAATATTTAAATATAAGCAAACGGTACTTACTTTAAGAATACGCCTCGTATATCGGCATGGTTAAGGCGTTAAATTTTTTGGACTCATTTTTCTCGTTTTCCCTTATTACTGAATTGAGTGTATTGGTAATTTTTACATATACAATATTAACATGGCTACAACCTCTTGATTTAATATATCTTAAGGTTAGTTCATAAATAGATTTCACCGATTTCATTCCTTGGTTTCATATAATTAATCTTGAAACGTGTTGTATCCCTTCTCTTTATTTCTGTAAGGACATACTACACAACTAGGGAGTTCTTTCACTTGGTTTTATTTTTATCATATTTCGAAATTGACGGCGACTGAACCCGCACCAATCACAATCTCTCTCTCCGTCGGAATCTTCCGAGAGGACCTCCGTCCCCAGGGAAGACGACCGTCTAGATGCCCCCTTACTCCATCAGTTCCCCACGGCAAAATCTTCCATTTTCCGCATTCGAAAGAGCTAAGGCGACAGTCGTGAACCTTGCCCCAAAGTCACTTTTTTTCTCTCCCACACACCTCCCCTTGATTCCCGAGAATCACGCGGAATAAGAAGGAAATACTTCCCGTGCGAGACTGGAGGAGTTGAGCGCGTGGATGAGGTTACTCAGAGTCGACTGCGAAAAGTACTCGCACTGGTGTTCGCGACCGAAGAGTGAGCGCGAAAGTGCTATGAACATGATGTACTATGTAGTAGACTGGTGATGATCTGTGAAGCCCATGGAATGACAACAAAGCCATAACAAATCAGCGGAACTAAAAATAATGGTACTTTTTGATGAATATTTGAAATCATCAATATTTCTACTCAAAGCTACTTCTGTCTGTCGTCGTTTGTGTACGATTGTGGATGCCTTTGTATTTTCAACATATCTCACGGATGTGAATAATAATTTAAACGAAGAAGCGAGATAGCGCTAACGAGTACCAATGTTTAATTTATTTTCTCAAATATCATCAGACTATTTGGGTGGTCAGAAAAGCCGAGAACATGGCCAAAAATATAGGAGTACAGTACTAAAAATGACGTATAATTGCGCATTATGTGTAATTTATTTTCCTCAAGGACGTATTATTAATCAAGTTCTGAGATTAAAGAGCCTTAAAATTGTGACATTATTTTTAACTGGGTTAAAATCGAATCATTAATAGACTTAATTTTTTTCAAATCTTTTGCCGCAAGGACATTCCTAATAATTTACAATCTGGTTGTTTTATTAATATTTTTAATAAGTATAGAAATATGGGGGTGTTCCCCAGACATTAAGTGTAGGTTTTTTAAGTGCACATATAATATCCTAGTAAAATATGAATGAAAGCGATGAAAAAATTGTGCTCGTAACGTACAACACTTAGGGGGTAATCTCCGATTATTTTTGTCGCACTTAAACATATATGAATTACTTTGAGTACTACCTGGTGTTCTGCTATTTTCTTTTGGGTGATTAGTTTTATTAGTTACTTCACTCCAGCGTATTTTTTCCTCACAGAATGACGAGCATGGCTTTAAATAAAATTTCTGGTTTCATCAAATAAATTGTTTATTATTTCCACGGAGAATAAGCCTATTAGTTCGTGGCAGGTACTTCGTTTTTATGACATTGTAATTTATAGTATTAAAAAATTATTCCTTTACATTTTATTCTATAGACCCATAGCACTTTTCAAAGCACTAGCTGGATTTATTTTTTACGAGGTGTTTTTCAGATATTTTGGCTTCTGTTGCCCTTATTCCGGTGACCATTGGAGAGAGGATAAGAGGAGAGAGTAATTAATACCACCAATCTCGCAAACCCCGTGGAACTTACGAACGATTTAACGTTTAAAGGATAAATCATGAGTACTTATGGCATGCCATCAACTCTGAGCATGATCCAGAGTTAAAAAGACTGCTATAAATATTTCAGTTAGAAGTTGTATCGGGAGCACTGTAAGTTGAAAGAGGAATGTGAAAACAAGAAGGAAAATAATAATGGGAATAGAAAACGGTGTTCAATAGATTCTGCTATCGATTGGCCAAGCTATTATTTTATATATAGAGTATCAGTTTGTCTTAAATTAATGCTGACATTATATTAGGTTTTTTTCTTTCAATTATCAAATGACTGACGAATTCAATAACTGCTTCATTTGGTTTTCTTCAACCCACCCTCGGCATTCGATATCTCAGTAATGTTTGGCATTGAACTTCTTCTCTAGGTCTCTCATAGCCGGGATATCACGTTGTTGCCATGGAAGCTTCGGGCGTCATTTATGGTTAACAGAATATAGTTGTGGTCACAGTTATTTACACATTCCAACCCGATAGCACGTTTATTGAACCAAAAAGAAGAGGTAAATAGAGCGGTGGATCCCACCACCATGGTACTCATACCAAAAATTAATTTTAAAGTCTTAGGCAGCGCTTACTTCGTGCTTATGCAGATCCCGAAGGGATAGTATGCTCATACATTAACAGGAAAATCGCGCGCAAATAGCATTTGGTATGGAGCATCACTATGATTCAATAAGCTATCAAAGCCTGCGGTCCCGGACCCTCAAATGCCTTCAAGCGACCCATTCGGGTTTTCGATATCGAGCCGAGCTCTTCTCAGCTGGACACGGCGGCCAAGAGAATAGGGATGGAGGTGGTGGCTGTGTGGACGCCGAGGCCCCCACCCTCGCCCCCGATCCCTCGAGCGCTGAATCCATGGCTCTGCCTGCATAGCGCAATGAAATACGTGACCGACATCTCATCTCTATTTCCTCCCAAGGAACTCCCAACGCCCACTCCTTCCCGCTCGCAATCTCCCCACTCCCCTTGCCGGACGACGCGCCCTCGCCTATTCCCCCTCCCGCCCATCCTCTCCGAACTTCCCCTTCCTCATTAGACTCACGTGATATGGTGCCCTCCCCCTTCACCTCCCTCTGCGGTGCCCGCGAATCGCCCCACCACCGATGGACTCCCCTAAATGCCGGTCCATCCTTCTTCCCTCCTCGCTTCCTCCCACACCGGACGGAAATGCTCGCGCAAGCATCTCGGTCTCTGGAATTCCCTCCGTCTTCCTACTCAGCCTCCCGGCGTCGTCTTTCATCTCCGAATAATGGACCGGCTCACTCCGACGAATGCTTCGGTTAGGTCATGTTAGGTAGCGGGGGGAGCAGCGCAGCCCGGAAATAGTGGAGTGGCCTACATTACCAAACAGCTGCGCGTATGTTTTCGGTGGTTCCTTGCATGACCACACTTCAGGTTTCGGGAAATTCGTGAGGCGTCAGTGGCCGGGACGCGTTTTCCCTCCGTCGGCCACAAATATCTTCCAAATATACGCGTCACGTCTGGTGTGTAGCGAAGCGCCCACAGCTCTATGATCTCTCTGGAAAACTAGCATTACTCTGGCCTGCGGATGTCCTTCGCCTTCCATTTTCAATGAGGAACGAGGTTTGAGATTCCTGTCAGAATGACAGGAATATGTAAGCGTCATTCTGACGGAGCAATGTGCACGTGGAAGCAAAGCTGATGGGTCCCCATTAGTATTTACGCATCCTTTGATTTATTTTATTATATCATAGCTCCAAAATTATAGAATATACGTGTGTGTGTATAGATATATGTGTGTGTATATAGTGGGTCGCGGTAGTCCAGGGGGTAGAGCATTGGACTATTGACCGGAGGGCCCCGATTCGATTCCCGGGCAAGCCACTCCCGGGATAGCACCCAAGCTATGTGATTATTCCGGTACCAGATCTTCCTGGGAAACCATAACCGGCACAGGAAAAGGAACTGGCCCCCCTACCTCAAGTGTGAATTTCACACGCCGTCGGGCTTTGTACTGGGTGAACTCTCCATCACCTATCACACCGACCATCGGTTGATTACTGTGTTTATGGTTATACATGTGTTGTGTGT